>CM061920.1:274133376-274154366 GCA_031002005.1 Vandiemenella viatica
ACACTATTAATTTGGCTTCCCTCACCCATTTCATATGAAGTAATTGTGTTTAGCTTGCTGAGATTCGTATGAATATCCTTGCCTAAAGCCATGTTGTTCTCTCCATTAATTTACCTTTTACTGATGTCAAACTGATCGGCCTTTAATTTCGACCTCATTTTTCAGCCCTCCTTTATCTACTGGTTCTGCTACAGCACTTTTCAGTCCTCTGGTAAACAGCAAGGATCACTCAATTTAAATAAAGTTTCAAGACAATGTACAATATCACATCCTTGTTACCTTTGAGATATTCGTAGTAATATTATCTACACCAGCCCCATGATGGTTTTCAGCTTTTTATTATTACTAGCTGGAGTACCCGGCTTCGCTCAGGGAGTTGATATGAGATTGTGTGGTAGCTGGAATAAAAGGATAAACTTTAAAATATAAGAGGTAATTTTTTTATTGAAAATATGTTCTAACTATTTACAATACTTGTTTTGTTTTCCGGGGTATATATGTAAAATAAATTCAAATTTCCTACTCGAGAGCTATGTATAGTTGACCGTGAGAGAAGCAGGAGTCTTTGAGGTAGATGCCGCTATGTATTAAAGTTTGTTCTTTTGTCGGCTGGAATTATAACTTTATAGTCATCAGAAATCATTCGGTCTAGTGCTGTTTTGAATATGTGAATCGATTTATTGTATTCGTGTAAGACCCTCTGTACATCTTGGATTATTTCTCGTCTCATACCACTGATATTTGTGCATCATTGAAAACTTTCTGTTTCTTTATTTTCGATGAAATATACTTGCAGAAATTTATGGTCTTCGTTAGATAGTGGTAGTAATGAACCAATTTTGTAATAGATTTGTTCTTGGATGGAAAAAAAGCGACACAGAAACAAGTCATTTGGAAGCAGGTATTTTACGCTTTTATATTTTGAAGAAAGTGTTTCGACTCTGGAGTTTTCCCGGTCATGTAATGTAGAAATTCCTGCGGAGGTGCTTCCATTGGTGGTAATCGAAATTTTCGATTCAAGCAACAGAATCCTAGTGTTTCTCGATTGAATTATTTCTCGTTGCAAAATTGTCAGATGTTATCCATTTTTCTGATTACGGCATGTTTGTGTTCATTATATTCTTTTGTTGGATCGTAGTGGAATGTTTCATTTTTTAGGTTGTACTATTTACTGGTCCTCGTCCGCTCTTCTCGTAGGGTGATAATTTCATGGATGGCTTGCGTTCGCAGTCTTTTAATATAAAATTGTGTCGCAATTCTTGATTATTTATTTCATTCATGTCGTTGTTCTTCGGTTTCTCGCTTGTCACGGTGATAATTCTCATTCGTTGGGAACTTAAACGTACCCCCCGCTCTTCGACTGTTTCGTTTCACTGTTCTTTTTGCTTTCGCCGTTTTGCTTCAGAACTGGCAAGATCACCTCCTCTTTTAAGTTTGGGAATTGTATAAAATATAAATCGTATCAACTTTTTATTCAAAATACACTAAGTACGCTTGCACACTTTTGCACACTTTATTTTCGATTGATATTCAATCACTGTATCAATTTGACTATTCACACTTCACTGTTCAGCTGTATTTTGAACAGCACCCCCTGCAGGTAAAAACGGGAATCTTGTTCACTATTTGTTGTTATCACTCACTGCTCTACTTTGGAATTTTCACTTCTTTTTCGGTTCTTCGCTTCGTCACTGATAAGAAAGTGCTGTTCGACGCCACGACGGATCTTGCTTTATATAACCCCACCAATGGGTATTCCCGCCCATACAAAAAAAAAGGTTCCCGAACGTTCCAGAACATCCTGAAACATTCTGGAATGTTGTGGAATGCTCTCGAATGTTCTAGAAATTTATAGAGGGCGAAACTTCCAGCCCTCATATCTTCAAAAGCACGCCCTTCATGTAAAAATGAGAACCTTGGATAAGGGATAGGGGGCTACCACACCATATAATTCCCTTGATAATACCAGAACTCGTTTTGGAGCTTTAACGGCACGCACAATGTACACTTATTTTTATAATATATATTGATTATTATTACGCCGCGATGCTCTAAAAGTGTGTGGCGGAGGGTGCATTGCACCTATCCGAAAGAGTGATAGTTTGGAAGGGATATACGGGATATGGCCCATGGGCTACTGTGGGGAACCATCCCGACATTCGTCTGGAGTGATCCGGGAAAACCATGGAAAACCAGATCAGCATGATCGGAGTGATTTATCGAGAGCTACTCCTGTCGGATTTTAAGTTTACACGTCAGGTAAATCCTTTCTATTCCATTCCCTAATCTCTCGTGGAAACAATGAGTACAGAAATGAATCGGTTCTGGCCCCGATTTATCTTATCTTATTTTCACGGTCATTCCTAGATATGAATGTTCCTGGTAGAAATATTTGTTTGCTGTCATACCGAAATACGAGTTTTCAATCATTTTCTGTCGAGAGCAACGCCTTTGGTATTCCAGATCTTCCCAACTTATTCAGCATCACACTTACGCTTTCCCTCCAACTATATATACCTGTCACGAATCGGGCGGCTCTTCTACGGACCTTCTCTAATGCCTCGATTACCCTCTGTTGATGTGGTCCCATACAGAACAACAATATTCTAAGTGAGGACGCAATAGTGACTTGTCTGCAATCGGTTTTAACTTCCGGAGTGCATTGTTTCAAATTAAGACCTAGAAATCGGAACATACGATTTGCTTTCCCAATTTGATTTCGCGACAAATAATAGTATCCTCGGCAAATAATCTTTTCATCCCCCTTATTATGTCGCTCAAATCATTAATGCATATGAGAAACAACAGAGGCCGTACAAGGATTGAAAGACGAGAAACTCGTACCTACATTGCTTGCAAAGCGACGTAAGCCTTCACCTGGTCAGAGGCTTAATCTCCAATTGCAGGCTCAAATGTTCCCTCAGAACATCAAAACGAACCTGCCACTGCACTATATTTCCAATTGGGAGACATGCAGCAAATACAAATATTTCTTAAAATTCTTTTTGTTCAATAATGTTCTTCAGGACGCGGGTTTAATTTTTGAATATGTTAGTGCGTGGGATGTTTCACGCAGCTCTTTGAAGATGCTCCTACCCACTGCAAACAACATCAAGATGAATATTTTGAATGCTTTGTATTTTTAGAAATTTTTTGAAAAAACAACACTTATTTTGCACTCCACCTTGCCACTTACAAGTCAACACAGGAAGGTGAGGAGGCTGGTCATTTGTTCCAAGAACTCTGACTTTGGGAGGGCAGTAAAGAAGAAACTTTTCGGTTTTGCACCTTTGCCATAAAAGAGCTGTGACCTGTTTGCAGACAGGTGTAACGTGATGAAACTTAAAATACTTCATATTGATATCCACATTGAACCACAAAGATCCCATAGGCGTTAGTAAGATGATTTTCTTGCCTTATAATTTTTGGTATTTTCTGCAGTTTCTGGTTTTTGAAATATTTGTTTTTATGTTTAGTCTTCCTGAGTTATGCACCACACTGACTTCAGTTTTTGATTTGTTGCTGAGGTGTAGAGTTTTGCGAAAGCTTATCCCTTCCACAGCGCACTGTCTCATTATTATTAACTATCTATTCTGGGAAAGCATTCAACGAGTTAGGAGGAAAATTGTTTCAACAGACGTCGAACTCATTACAGTGAATTTCGAATGTCAAAGATTTGAAGTTTTTTGTATGATGGCTACGGTAAATGTGGATTTTGAAATAGAAGTGCGGTTTTAACCTGTTTTCCCTATTATTATAATACAGTAAAGAAGAAGAGAAGAGAGTAGAATACATTAAATGGTAATATACCATTATTTAGTCCAGGGACCGAGAGTAAAAGGCTCCACCTGAAACACTTGTTTCACTGCCAAAGACCGGGTTGCCATTTTATTGTATAATCCGCGGTATCAATATATGATAATATTTTTACACCACCCGCAGCCAACGACTGCTGATTTAGGACACAATTAGCGGTTGGACGTTTTATCCCATTAGTACCTGGGTGACCGATCTTCGCTCGGTATCTTTCGATTTCTGTTCAGTATCCAAGATTTCGAGTAAAGTTTAATTAAGGTATAAGGCTTGAAGGCTTCCTAGGCGTTTTGAGTTGCACAGTTAACCAAAGAGAAGTTTAACTAACATCAGTAGGCTTACTGGTACCTGAACCTTCTACGTAATGAGGTTAGAGCCATTTTCGAGAAACCAAATACAAAAGTTGCTTTTTTTTTTTTTAAAATCGTGTTAAAAACTTGAAAATCAAAACGTTATCTACATGTGAAATTTCATCCAAATCGCTAGATCCATTTGCGAGACGGCCTCACAAATTGCTTCAAAAAAAAAAATCTATTAATATGTTAAACAGAAATTTTAATGCCAGTTTGGTATTAATTAATGGTGCGAGATTTGTGGTAATTCAAAGGATTCTACGATAACCCTTGATGATGGATTCTTATGTAACTCGACGAGAAAAATTGAAGGCAAAAAATATTTTTTTTAAATATTAAAATTGAAGGTAAAAAATATATTTTTTTAAAATATTTCGCTTAGTTCTCGAGATATCGTATCTCAAAATTGACGTGGTTGGTTGAAATGCGACCTGAACCAGAAGACAAATTTCGCCATAGCCAAGTTTGATGAATTCGTATGAAACTCGTCGAGACAAATCGAAAATAAGGAATTTATTTTTCTGATATCTCACTTAGTTCTGGGGATATTATATCTCAAAAATGAAGAGGTTAGGATTAGATCCGTCCTGGACCAGAAAAAAATCCACCAAAAGCACTATGTCTATATGGTGGAAATGTACTTTCAATGTTTTATTTTGTACCTAGTGGTTTTTGTTAGGTTGAAATACGGCCTGGACCAAAAGAAACGTCGCCAAAAGCACAAGGAACTATACCTATAACTGATTTTTGACTTGCTATATCTCGAAAACCAAGAAAATTTATTATTTATTTTCGATATGTTTCATCGAGTACTATGAGAATTCATCATCAGGTTGTGACGTCAATAGAACATCATCTGTGCTATATTTATTCACTCCGATAAAACTATGCTCATACCTGGCAGTAATCTCACATCTTCTGATCAGCATTTCAAAATGATAATAAAACAATTCCCATAAGAAGTAACCTTCGTTATAAACAATAAAGCACAAGGTCAGACGATTCAAAAGGCAAGATTCTATTTATCAGAACCCGTTTTTTCGTATGTGCACTCGCACGCGGCTTTTCAGGAATTTGTAGATGTATTAATATTTAATTATTCACTTTATTATCAAACTCTACTCGAAATCTTGTATATTGAACAGAAATCGAAAGATGTTTTATAATTAAGGTGGTAGTATTTAATGGCTAACTAACAACCACTATTTATAGTCAAAAAGTAAACGATGATTACTTTATAACTGGTACCGGTAATACTAATTTCAAAGAAGTTTCTGTAAAGTTATCACCTCTGATAAAACCATTGATAAATTTTTAATTATCTTTCTTTTTAAATGTTTTACAATTGAACTTGCAGTGCTAATATTTCCACGGGTCAGCCAGTATACAAGAACTGTTCGTTTACTTATTCTTTGAAATCAAAGAAAATCTATTTGTAGGCTTTCTGGTACCTGAATTGTCTACGAGATGGCGCTAGTGCCGTTTTCGATATACGGAGTGACAAAACTGTTCATATTTTGTAAACTCGCTTTTTAGTAGGGAAGACAACTATTCAGGTAATCTTAAATGTCAAAACATTATCTAAATACCAAATTTCATCCAAATCGTCACAGCCGTTTCCGAAATCCGAAATATATATATATATACAAGAATTGCTCGTTTAAAGATATAAGATTCATATTTTGTAAACTCGCTTTTTAGTAGGGAAGACAACTATTCAGGTAATCTTAAAAGTCAAAACATTATCTAAATACCAAATTTCATCCAAATCGTCACAGCCGTTTCCGAAATCCGAAATATATATATATATACAAGAATTGCTCGTTTAAAGATATAAGATTAAAATATGAGTTCAAATCCATCACTGGCACAGAACTGGGATGAGATATATAAATATAAGCATTTTTCAACATCGTTTGATCTTGCAGGGTAGCAACATTATATTCAAATAAAACATAATAGGAAACATTGTTACTACCCACCAACTATGGAGATTGAGACTGCTACTTGTAAGTTATACAAAATAATGATGAGGACAATGAAACTGCAGTGAAGCGAGGCAGATGAAGACGTAGTTCAATTTGATAGTTACTTCGAGGGATAGCGATATCTCAGAGGTTTTCTTATGTACCATGAAAAATGATTTAGTGGAAGTGATGCGCTCACTTTGGTCATCTCTGAATTTGAAAGAACAGCACTAGTATTATACAAGCTAAATTTTTTCTTGACTTTCAAATTTTCTTTTTGTGTTTCGGGGGTCAACGGAAATCTCACGTGCGGTTTTGAAATTCTTGTAGAATTGTAGAGCTAAATAAAAAAGGTCTCAAAAAGTTGCGAGGTCGATTGGTGGGGGGGGGGGGGATCTCCGGGAAAATCTCACTTCATTATAGAGGGGGGTGTTCAACCAAATCTCACTAAGTCTCACCAGAAGGGGGAGGGGCTCCGGAATAACGGAAAAACATCTCACGTCATTAATGGACGCTCCCTTACACATGTCAAGGATTTCTTTGTGCATCGGTGCAACTAACATGCACTATGTGTACTATAATTTGTATAGGTATACACCTAGATTCCTATCACATGTTTGAGAAGTTACTTAACTAGTACACTCCCAGGGGCACGTGCGCTGCGTGCGTTGGTGGCATCCACGAGGTCCCCAGCTTTTTCTGTCATTGCTTCATCTAATCTAGTGGCAGTCTCCTTCTTTTTTCTTTCCTATCGACTACACTCAGTCGACTTACACGACGAGTTTTTCTAGTTGTAGTGCCGGCCTTTATTTATTTTATTTTTTTCCTTTGAGTAACAATTCCTCATCTATCCTTCTTCAACTTTTCTCCATTCTTCAACTCTTCTCTTACACTTATTCTAAAACCATGAATACATTTGTTTTTGAGATTTAATATGATATTCCATTAATGAAGATACAACTCATATATGTGGGATTTTCCTAAGAACACGTTATTATTGGTGTGCATACATACTAAAAGAAGTAAATACAAGGGAACACTTTAATTTTAGGTCCAGGACACTAGCAAAGGCTATACCGTACCATGGAGGAAAGCCTCCATGTACCGTACCTGTGACATTCATATTAGCTGCACTGGCAAAGAATAGTTCGCTATCTTTTCATATTAATCCCTAAGTCAAAGATTAATAAGTTACTAATTAGTTGCCCTTATAGCAGCCTAGGATGACTATTTTCGTGCATAACCTGCAAACGGCAGTATGACACATTTTTAAATACGTTTTAATACAACACCGGCATAGATCTGGGATATTACTTCATTACAAAGCGCATTAAGAAAGGACTGACTGAACGAAGCAATTTTAGGAACTGCATAAAATAAAAGGAAAAATGATAAAGCTATAAACATACTAGAACAAGACTAATACTCTGTACATTGCACATACACACCATAAACTTTCACATATTGAAATGCCATTACACAAAGGCAACATTTTGCGAAAACAGTGTTCAAGAGATTAGATAACCAACTTATTTGTGTTTCACTAAGGAGGAATTAATCTAACGTAGGATAGACTTGACAGATACAAGCTCCTACTCCTTCAACCAATTAGATTTTCTAACTATCAAATGCGACATTAGGTCAAGAAAACTACTATCATAAGTTACTTTTATTATACTAGAGGGAAAACCTACCTAGTTAAAGATTTTTCAGATGAGGATTGTGTTGTAATTGTTGGGGGACCAGGAAATAGCCTTGATAAAGACCTCAATTATTCAATTGAGGGGGCATTGCCCACATTTCCAGGAACACACGTCAGACAAGTGTGAGATTTGTTGGTTTGCTTGAGCGTTACGATAAACCCTGGATGTGGCATAACATCAGGCGTACAAATGCATACTTGGAAAGGGTTCTCTGGCAGCCGGCTAATTCACACATTGGTTTGATTGATGTGGCCTGCATTGGTAGGGACAGTTATACTCGCCATGGACTCCATCTGAATGTCAGAGGTAAGAGGAAGCTTTCGCTTCTTATTGCTGATGAGGTCAGAGGATGCCAGGTGAGTGAAAGAGGTATTCCTGTGATAAATGGTGTTAAAGTCGCGGCCTTTTTTAGGGTAAATACAATAGATTTATTAAGATGTCTAAAGGAAATTAATGTCTCTGATGATCATAATTTGTTGAAATTAAAAATTCCAACTGATATACCAGTATGTAATAATAAAATAAACAATTCAAAGTCATTGCGTCAAAGTGTTCAGACCAGTATTTACCACCAAAATATAAGAGGAATATTTAGTAAAACTGATGACATTACCTTAAGCCTAGAAGAGATTCAAAATTCCAGAAATTTTAATATAGACGTTTTGTGTATATCTGAGCATCATTTGTCTGATACAGGAATATCTCAGCTGTCCATCCCAAATTATAAATTAAGCTCTCATTTCTGCAGATGTAAAATGGAGAAAGGGGGAGTTGCCATTTTTGTTAAAAATAATATTGAATGCAGTAGTGTAGTTGTAAGTAAGTATTGTATAGAACAACACTTTGAATGTTGTGTTACTAAACTAGAATATGATAAGGAAGAGCTGATAGTGATAGCAATTTACAGGGCCCCCCTCAGGTAATTTCAGACTGTTTTTATCTCATTTAGAGTCTTTGCTACTAAGTTTTACAAATAGCAAACAAATAGTATTATGTGGAGATTTCAATGTTGACTTTCTGAATCACAGCAATGATAGATTAGATATGGAAGCCTTGATGTTGTCTTTTAACTTAACAGCACTTGTAAATTTTCCTACGAGAATACAAAATAATAGCAGGACTGCAATTGATAATTTTTTTTATGGATATTTCTCAGTGCAGTAATTACAGCATACTTCCAGTAATAAATGGTATCTCAGATCATGATGCGCAGCTATTATGTATCGAGTCCAGGAACACTGTTAAACAGGTAAAGAAAAGCTGGGTTTATAGAAGAAATATTAGTGAAAATAATATAAAACACTTCATAGATACCTTAAACAATGAAAACTGGTTAGAAGTATATAATGCGCAGGGTATTAATGCGAAATTTGATTCCTTTCTGAATATATTTCTAACACTTTTTGAAGGTAGTTTCAAAAAAAGGAAAATTCTCAACACTCCAAACAATGAACTGGGCATGGGATGGATAACAAAGGGTATTAGAATCTCTAGTAAAACAAAGAGGGACCTTTATTTAAAAATGAGAGAATCAAATAACTATGCGCTGAAAGTTCACTATAAACTTTATTCTAAAATACTAAGAAATGTAATAAGGAAGGCCAAGAAACAGGTACATATCGGCGAAAATAGAAAATTCAGACAGTAAAATGAGAACAATACGGAATATTATAAAGACTGAAACAGGAAAAACTGTAAATCACTCTAAAGACATAAAAATAGAACAAAATGGATATGTGTTATAGCGAAGTAGTGGAAGTTTGTGAAATATTTAACAAACATTTTACGTCAGTAGTAGATAAATTAGGCATAGAAAAGCAATCCCCACATAGTGCTCTAAGGCTTCTTGAGACTGCTTTCCCAAATAGCTTTGTGGAGAGGAAATTGCCACCAGTAACAGTCTCAGAAATAAATAAACTCATTAAACAATTAAAACCTAAAAATTCTTCCAGCTATGACAATATTTCAAGTAAATTACTGAAAAGATGTTCAGACTGTATCAGTCATGTACTTGCTCACATTTGTAATGAATCCTTAATACAAGGTGTTTTTCCCAATAGACTAAAATATGCTGTTGTAAAACCATTATTTAAAAAAGGAGAAGTAACATGTGTAGACAACTATCGTCCCATTTCATTACTTTTCAACATTCTCAAAGGTTTTTGAAAAAGTCATGTATAGAAGAGTAATAAAACATGTTACACACTATAATATCCTCACTAATTCACAATTTGGGTTCAAAAAAGGATCATCCATAGAAATGGCTATATATTCATTTTTAAATAACACATTTGAGGAACTGAATAATAAAATGAATCCTGTAGGAATATTTTGTGATCTTGCAAAAGCATTTGACTGTGTAAATCATGAATTACTTTGAAAAAAAATGGAATACTGTGGTATTTTTGGGACCGCAGGTAAATGGTTTAAATCATACATTGAAAGCCGAATGCAAAAAGTTTCAATTTTTGATTCTAAAATGAGTAAAGATGCTTCATCAGACTGGGAGAAAATAAAACATGGAATTCCACAAGGCTCTGTCTTAGGTCCCCTCCTCTTTCTGTTATACATCAATGACCTTCCTGGAAATTTATCCGACAAAGTTAAGTGTGTTTTATTTGCAGATGACACTAACCTGACTGTGCGTAAAATACCAAACAGTACTATAGAATTTAATGTAAATGAAGTACTTAGAGTAGTAGCAAATTGGTTTAAGGCAAATTCATTAAAATTAAATTTTGAAAAAAACACATTATATTAGGTTTAAAACAAAAAACTATGCACAGCCAGATATATGTATAAACTATAAAAACAACACAATCTTAGAAACAGAGAGTATAAAATTTCTTGGTATTAAAATAGATCAGAAACTCTGTTGGCATGATCATATCACTACACTACTGGCAAAGTTAAGTAGTGCCACCTTCGCAATACGAACACTTACTCTAACAGCAGATCTAGAATTAATGAAACAGGTGTACTCCTAATATTTTCATTCAGTAATGTCATATGGCATAATTTTTTGGGGAAACTCTTCACAAGTAAAAAAGTTTTCATAGCACAGAAAAGAGCTATTAGGTTTCTGTGTAGGGTAAAACCAAGAACTTCTTGCAGACAACTCTTTAAGAAACTCAATATTCTTACAATGTATTCTCAGTATATATATTCTCTCATGAGCTTTGTCATAGAAAATTTTAACCTGTTTACACCTAATTCACAGGTACACAGTTTCAATACAAGAAACAGAAATAACTTGCATAAAACACAAACATCTCTGTCATTAGTACAAAGAGGAGTTAATTATTCTGGGATACATCTGTTTAATAAACTACCTGATCGTATAAAACAGCTTTCAGATAATAAAGATGTATTCAAACAAAAACTTAGAGATTATCTTATTGGCAACTCCTTCTACTCCATTCAAGAATTTGAAGAAAATAATTAATTGTACTCATTATGACGTTTGCAAAACTCAGTTGCAAAAATGTATGTTTATTATTATTTCTTGTATTTGTAAAATATGTATATATATATATTTACTATGATATGACTCATATTATGTGTATATGTATCAACAATGACATGTTTCACATCCCAGAAGTACTTCCTCAGCAGGGATCCATGGGACAAGATTGATAAATAAAATAATAAATAAATAAATAAAACAGCCACAGCTGTCTCCCAATACTTCGCATACTACTACTATGCTCGACTCTGACAATTTTATTATTATGGTCACAATCAGAGGCGGCCCTAGCAAGTTTTTCAGGTGGTGTTAGATCTCATTGTGGCGCCCCAAATGTGATTAAGGTATCCATATAGACAGACAAGAAAACATACAGGTTTTACATCTTACTAATATCATAAATGTAAAAGTTTGTTTGCGTGGATGTTTTTACTGTTTCACGTCGAAACGACTGAACTGCTTAGGATAAATTTGGAATAATGTATTGGCGATCTACTTTCACCCCAAATAGCAGTTCCCATGGGATTTGGATACGAATGTGTATATGAATTCCACTCCAGCAAAGCCGCGGGCGAAAGATAGTCTTTATATGTGACAATAACTCAAACCTCGAAAAGGTTAGTATAGGATAGCAGCGGTATGAATGAGAAACAACAGTAAAAAGGAATACTATATGTTTGATAAGGTTTATTTAAGCTACTGTGGCGAACACAATGCTCACTTCACTTACACGCCAAATTCACAGTTTTTAATAATTTTTTAAAAATATATAAAGATAGAAAATATGTGAAAATAAATATCCCCACTTTTAATACCGAAAAAATAAAGTTTACCAACATTTTTCCAGAACCCTCGCATACTAATGCTTAAACAGGTTAAATGCATGTATTTGTTTTCCCCAGGAAAAACCATTTTCAACAAGTATTTTTCGTTGTTTTTGCCTCACTCTGAAGCTAATCATGGCTACGCCCTTGGAAAGTTGTGCTAATAGAGTGACCAACGCATTCTCTATTGCATCGATCATATGCTAAAACACGTTCATTGTAATAAATTCTTCTGGATCTGTTGCTATGTCATTTACGGCTCATACTCAAAAAATCTTTACTTTCTTCGGCATCTGACTGGGTTAATAATAGGAAATGTTCCAGTCTGAGAATCAACTTCTCTAGCTGTCTTATTAGAGCTGACACTCTTTCTCAAATTCCGAGCTGATTTTTCAGCAACTGTGAAGAGTTTAATAAACCCACTTTCAGTCTGCATAGCCTTTGTTTACAATGTTTACTTGAAACAATGTATTATAACCAAGTCACCACTGTAATTATGAACTCAAATTTCTCCATAATCTGGGTAAGTGACAAGGCATCTGTTGCTAAAACTGAATAATTCGTTTCAGAAGGGCGTCACGAGCTGAAGAGTAGTGATAACGAACTAACGATGCTAAAAAATCGATTCTAGAAACGAGTTTCGCAAATTTTTGGTGATAGTCCTTCTAAATCAGCGGTCGGTAACCTTTTAGCAGGCAAGGGCCACAAGGTGGCAAAACAAAGTAAAGGCGGGGCCGCATATACACAGTAAAAAAGGGAAAACTCAGTTTTCAAATTTTATCAATACAAATGAGGATACAAATGAAGAAAAGTTACAAAATTGATCTCACATACTAAATTCAGTGTGAAGTTTGATGTAGCATTTGACTGACTATTTTGTGTATTTCAGCTTTCATGTTAGAGGTTGAAATATGTATTATATCTCTCAAATGATGATCTGTTGGACGAGAAGCGTATTTATTTTTTCGATAAATGACGATTGAAAAAGTAAATAAGTGCTTCCAAAAATTGAAATAAACTGCTGAGCAAACGTTTTCAATTCGACAAAATCAGACGGCAAGCTACCATAAAATTTGACAAAATCATTCATCTTGTAAAAGGGGTTTTTTAGGCTCTCATTGGATTGAAGTTCAATCACATTCATTTGTAAATTTCTGGGTACATCCTCAACATTGCATGAAAAAGGGTTAGCAAAAATCTTCAGTTTTTTCGAAACCTTCTCGAAATCACCAAATCTGTTACTGAATTGACCTCGTAACTCCATTAAAATGTCTTTCATTTTCTCAGTCCAAATTAAAATCAATGCCAGCTTCCTCGGTAGCTTTTAGACAATTCGGGAAGTGATCTATTTTATCTATATATATATGTTTTATGAAGAGGCAGTTTTTAGTTTGGAACGCCTTTACGTCTGTATGCATATCAGATATTAGTTTTTTTTTCCCCTTGAAGCTTGACGTTCAGCGTATTTAATTCATAAGTTGAATCTGTCAAAAATCCAAGATTTATTAACCATTGAGGGTCTGTTAACTATGGAAAAGATTTACCTTTCTGATTCATAGATGTGTTGATTTCTTTTCTGAGACCGAAAAATCTTTTCAGTTCTGCACCTCTACTTAACCATCTTACATCCGAATAATAAATGACATCTTTATGATCTGCTTCCATTTCGGATAGAAACTCTCGGAACTGACGATGTGTCAACCAATTATTCCTGATATAGTTTACAGTGGATATAAAGATGTCCATTACTCTTCTCCATGAATCCACTTTGGAACATAACGCTTCTTGGTGGATAATGTAATGAATAAATAACGGAATTTCACATCCTGTCTATGCCAATTATGTTTTAATTCTACCCATCTGGCCCTTGTTTTGCCCACTCATGTTTCTACCTCCGTCAGTTATTAGACTTGCCAATTTTTCCCACGCTAATTGCATGTTCTAAGTGACAAAACAAATCTTCCCCCATAATCGTTCCCTTCAAACTACATAACTGTAAAAGTTCCTCACACACGTTGAAGATTATCAATTCCACGAACAAATATTAGAAGCTGGGCAGTATCTAACACATCATTACTTTCATCGGTAGCTAAGGAGAACCATTCAAATTGTTGTGCTTTTTCCAGAAGTTTTTCGCATAAATTAGCGCCCAAATCTTCAATGCGCCGGGTACAAGTTCTGGCAGATAAGCTTATATTTTCAAATTTCTTTTTTTAATCTGGGTATACCTCTTCACCCATAGCTAAGGCACATTGCTTTATTAATTCGCTGTCGGTAAACGGTCCCCCAGACTTGGAAAGTATTTCCGCCACCCTTAAACTCGCACGTATATTTGACTCGTTACTTTGAATTTGCACCTTAAAAACACTTTGTTGGTTCTTGAATGAAGATTTGAGGGAGTTGATTTTGTTTTTCCGGGAATCACCAACTAGGAACGCATATTTTGCTTTATGCTCGATATCATAGTGATGTTTGAAGTTATATTCTTTTTGTATAGCAAGGGTTTTTTGGCATATTAAGTATAGCGACTTTCCATTGCAATTAAGAAAAAAGTATAAATCTATCCATGCATCGTTAAACTCTCTATTTTCTTCAATTAACTTCCCTTTTTTTGTAGCCCTCAGTAAAACTTATAAGCAACAATGCCAAATACACGCTGTAAGAATAAAAGCGGTGTTGAAAACATGTCACTTAATTTCGCTATGTAATTGTATGAACTATCAATATATCACACTTACCGAACTGTAAACAAAATAGTAGGTACTCGTAGGTCACAGAACAATAACTAAATCGTAGGTACAGGGCCGCGGCGGCGTCGTGCACACATGAAATAACTTGTTTCACTCAATGACACAGCCAGCGCGGACGGACGGCAGGCCAGCGAGAGAAGATTATTGTCAACACTGACCTATTGTTTCAATCATAGGAGAGAGTATAAGAGAATCGTTCCCGCTCGCTCTGTTCGTGTAGTTCATTCGCTGCGCTGTTAGATCGCGTTCACTCTTTTATGCATTTGTATTTTATTATTTTATAATATGGGCTTTCGATATGATATTTATAAGACGGACACGGGCAGCAAATATAGAGGTCACGGGCCGCATGCGGCCCGCTGGCCGCGGGTTGCCGACCGCTGTTCTAAATGCTTGAATTTCACTTCCCGTCGCTTTTTTGATCGATAGAATAAAACAAATACTCTTCAAAGAAATCCGGACAAGCAAACCGATTTAACTGGCGGCACTTGCTAGTACCAGTTACATGGATTAAAAAATGCTTGAAGATACTGGTTCAGAAATGTTTCCTTCTACCAAATAGGATCCATTGTCATATCTTTGGCCTCGACAATCGTTCATATCCAAATCGAACTTTTGCAAAGTGTCAATGATAAACAGGGCACCGAGTCCAGCTTCCAGGTCCCAAAGAGTCACTTCCCGGATTGTAAGCAGGCCCGCCGCTAGCTGTTTGAGCGCCCGCGTGCAATACCGATTATGCCGCCCCCTGTCTAACAACAGACAGTGGTGGATCTAGGAAATTTCCGAAACGGGTCAAAAAACTGTGAGATTGCCGCCCCTTCGAACATTATTTGCCGCCCCCATTGTTACCATCCCGAGTGTCGCCGGTCGCCCGAAGCAGCTGTTGAGCTAAAAAAAGGTCGCCCGTTACATAATACCCTGCAATTTTCGTCTATTGCGGGGCGGCGACTGTCGATCACTCGTATTCCCCGCCCCCTGAACGAGCCGCCCAGGGCCGGATTAAGAAAGCGCGAGGCCCGTAGCAAATGTGGTGAAGAAGAGGCCCTTGATTTTTGCCGTCCGGGGGAAAATTGTAGAGCTAAAAAAAAAAAAAAAAAAAGGTCGCCGGCTAGCCTCGGTGCGGGGCCCCCCTCCGGAGGCGCGAGGCCCGTAGCATTTGCTACCTCCTGCTACGTGGTTAATCCGGTACTGGAGCCGCCCGCGTGCAGTGCACGCCTTGCACGCCCGCTTACGGCGTCCCTGATTGTAAGCACAGTGAAATACTCATGCACTTAGACTTCGTCTTCATTGGAGTCAACAAAAGCAATGTCAAAGATAATTTTTCGACGTGACTTACATCAGCAGTTCAATTCAGTATGATGGAAAAATATTTAGATGACCCAACCAAAGTCAAAATTTTATTACTTTTTTTTTAACTGCTTTACATCTCTCACCAGCGAGGTCTTTAGAGACGGGAAAGGATGGGGGGGCAAGGAATGGGAAGGAATTCGGCCATGGCCTTTTGAAGAAGCATCCCAGCATTTGCCTGGAGTGATTTGGGAAACCATGGAAAACCCAAAATTGGATGCCCGGACGGGGATTCGAACCACCGTCCTCCCGAATGCGAGGCGAGAACTCTAACCGTTACACCGCCACGCTCGGTTTTTATTACGAACTTCATTCGTTTTGAATACATTTTCCAATATAATAAGACATTAATTAGTCTCGTTATTAACAATACGGCGGAGATGCTCCATCATCACAGAATCATATTTTCGTAGCAATTGCAATATACACTGGAAGTTACCATCATTAGAAGTATTTAGTATTTCAGATCCAAAACTTCCTCTGAACAAGACATCATTCATTAGAGGATAGCAACCCACTGTGATTTTTCGTCTTCACTCTGTATTTAGAAACGCTTGTCTAGTACATTGAAGTTATTTAACGGAATCAACGCTTCTATCCAACGACCATGGAGTGTTTGTGATCTGAGGAAGTTTCCTGAGTTTTGAAACGCTCTGATAAGTAAATCCAGTCATCGAATCCATCTTTTCCCAAATAAAAATGAGACCTTCTGTTGAATAAACATCATGGACTATAAACAATATACTTTATCTGGATATTTATAATAAACAAGCTATCTACTTTTATTAGTTTCTTCATTTGATGTTACTCTTTGAAAATACGTATTTGAAGTCCATGATTTCATTCCTTGGATTTTTTCGTTGTTTGAATAATTATTTCATCTCTGCCAGCAGAGTCAATGAGCGACAATTTTTAAATATCGTCATAATTTGTACTTCGAAAAGTCGACGGTGGTGGTATTACTTGTATACCCATTTATAATCAGCAGACAACGTTCCAGCCATAGAAAAAACTTCTCGCACATGCTGCTCTTTATCATGCGCCTCATATGAATAACTTTCATTAAAATCTTTTTTTTTTTTTTTTTTTTTTTTTTTTTAGTTTAGCGACATGTCTTTTCTGTAAAAGTCAGATAAGCTCCAACGTTAGTTGTAATCACCGAGGATCTAATATGGTATAAAGAGATAAATAGGTTGAATCTCGCCCCATGCACATGTACCCGCATGCATGAACTTCAAGACTACAGCCGAAAAGGCAGGAAACAGGCGCGACGCGGCACTGAGGGTGTTAACTTTGGAACGAGTTGTGATTTTCATGATTCGAGTAACTCGAACTGACTCGAGTGGAAACTCGAATTGACTCTTATTATATGATGACATACGAATATGCATTTTATAAACTCTTTTGGATGGTGTGTGTTAAAATAATATATGAACAGCAAGCTGGGTTATTGTAGAATTTATTTTTCATTTTTTGCGCAGACGATACCTCGCTGCATTTTCGGCGCCCCCCATATGACGGCGCCCGGTGCGGTCGCACCGCTCGCACCGCCCTAGGGCCGCCTCTGGTCACAATAGGAAACCTTTCAGAAAATATAGGAAGAAGTTGTATATGGTTTATTTTCTTTAAATAAGTGACATTTGAGGCGTATGATCATAAATCTGCACAACAGATAGATACAAAAGTGTATTTCTATTTCTGTGAGATTTTATTAGGATATTTCGGCTCCAGGGGATATATATCCTCTCATAGGTATACATGTCAGGTGATACAGATTTTTCATACTAGGGTGAGACTTGCTCACAGGTTAGTTTTAAGCACCAGTGTACTGGTGAACACAACCAATGTGACAATAAATGAGTTTTTTTTGAAAAATGATTTTTGGCCATCAGTGCACTGATGAGGGGAAACTAGGTTTCAGTCATAATGCCTGGGTGGACATTTTTGTATTTTTTTTTAGACATTCAGTTTACTTAATTACACAGAGACATTCACCAAAATCCTCTTAGGATAAATTTGTGATACAAGGAGAAAAAATTTTTGTTAACCATTAAGTTTTTTAATTACCAAAAGACATTCACCAACATGCTCTTATGACATACTTGGGTCTCATTAACATTTGTGTTTTTTTTTTTCTTTCTCTCAATCTCTCTCTCTCTCTTTTATATATATATATAGAAATAAGGTATTTTAATGCGTTACGGAGAGACATTCATCAACATACTCTAATGAGCACTCTGTGTCATATATTTGGGTGTATATGTTTATTTATTTATAAGTTTCATGTTCATTATTATTATTTACTAAGAATTTTTGGGTATAAAAATTTTTTGTGATGTAAAAATTTGATGATATAGAAAGCGCTTCATGTATTAATCCTTGATGGCTTTGATGAAGATCAATAAACATCCAGAATGCATTTTGCACCTTTTTGATATACTAAAGAATGGTATATTTCATTTTTTTGAATTTTGTTATAAATTTTTATTTTTGTAATTTTTCAATTCAATTCAGAAAGAAGTCATGAATCAGTTTACTTGTACTGGTATTTTAATGAATGTATATTCTTTAAGGAATTTCTTTGTATATTTTAATTTAAGGTCTTAGATATTAAGGACAAATGCTAATACATATTTTTGTTCAACAGCTTGCTGCTCAGAGCTTCCACTATCGCGCTGATGCGCCAGGAGTCAGGGAATGAACTTTCGCTCAGCAGCCAAACACAGTGGAGCGTTGGTTTTTATTCACGTTAGCTCCACGCTGATGCGTCGATCCTTGCCAAGACTTGGTGAAACCATCAATTTTGTATAATTTAGTGTAATTTCAGGACGTATAGTTTTGTGTTTGTGGTATAAATTGAAAAATGAAAATGAACACTTAAAAATGAACACTTAAAGAAGAACGAACATTGTAACGAGAGTGTTGATTAGTAAATGAAAGAAGGAGTGGTCAGCTTACACTGAGGGATGGTATTTGGTGTAAGGAGTGTAACAAGGAAACACATGATTGGTCAGCAGGATCATTGGCGACGAAAAGAACTGTGATTGGCTGTAAGGTCGAGCTATCTAGCAGACCGCCATGATAGGAGAGGGATGAAGCCGGCAACCATTGGAGATGGTAGCGCAACGTGTTGCTCGCTAGGAATGTGTATTGCAACATGTGTCGCGCATTGCAGTGCTTTAAAGTAGCGTATTAGCCGAGATTGGACAGTAGGTGAATTATAACTATGTGTATTGATGAGTTTGCGTTCTAACTGCTAACCTGTAATCTTCGTTGAAGTTGGACGATGCCTGATTTATTGTTTTGTAATGTGAGACTGGTACTGGACTGGATTTGTGTAATTTAAATAAACAGTTTGCAGTTTAACTATTATCTTATATAGGCCTATAAAATTCTCGTGTCACAATTTTCGTTCCCATACTCCTCCGAAACGGATTGACCGATTCTCATGAAATTTTGTGAGCATATTGAGTAGGTCTGAGAATCGGCCAACATCTATTTTTCATCCCCCTAAATGTTAAGAGTAGTCCACCCCTAAATTTTTATTTTATTTTTTAGACAAAATTTTTATTTTTTATTTTTTATGATACAACATACAAAAATACATACAATCCTAAATTTTCACCCTTCTACGATCAACCCTTATTTTTTAATAGCCATTTTAGTAGTTCTTTTTGGATGCACCGGGTGGAACTGGCAAAACATTCGTTATTTCGCTAATTCTTGCTGAAATACGATCAAATAATGGCATCGCATTGGCCGTTGCATCATCGGGCATTGCAGCAACTTTATTGGATGGAGGCAGAACAGCTCATTCAGTATTTAAGCTGCCACTAAATATTCAGAATAACCCTGACGCAGTATGCAACATTAAGAAACAATCGTCCATGGCCACCGTGCTGAAACGGTGTAAAATTATCATCTGGGATGAATGTACTATGGCACACAAACATTCGCTTGAGGCGTTGAACAGGACATTGAAAGATATTAAAAACAACGACAAACTATTTGGCGGAACTCTGTTGGTCCTTTCAGGTGATTTCAGACAACACTTCCAGTCATTCCACGTTCAACATACGCTGATGAGATTAACGCTTGCTTAAAATCATCTCCATTGTGGCGTAATGTTGAAAAATTACAGCTAAAAGTAAATATGCGCGTTCAAATGCTTCAAGATCCATCCACTGAAACATTTTCAAAACAACTCTTAGATATCGGTGATGGAAAAGTTGCTATAGATGAAACTGGATACGTTAAATTACCGACCGATTTCTGCACAATCGCTGATTCGCAAGATACTCTCATTGAACAAATATTTCCCGATGTACACACACAGTACATAAATCATGAGTGGCTTGCAGAAAGAGCAATTTTAGCGGCAAAAAATGTAGACGTTTTGTTATTTTTATATTCCCTCATCGTTCACAGCGCTCCATGCCTATTTCACGCATATACCACATTCTTACATACATACATACTTACAATAAGTAAGCTATTTTTTGTCTACACTAGAAATTACTTGAAAGTTATTTATATGGCAAAACAACGTTTGCCGGGTCAGCTAGTATATAAATAAACTTTCTTTACGAGTAGATAGCCAGGGATAAGGGTTATATCGACAATCCTGGTTATCTTCCCGGGTACCGGGTGGCGACTGACTTATTAACGAACCTGTAAAAGTCCATATAATAAATCGTTACATATAACGAATCGCGTTACAACATTTCTAAACAATAGTAAAAATGACACTTTTGAAGTGAAAAATAC